>JBBBDQ010000808.1:3657500-3700959 GCA_037127315.1 Ascarosepion bandense | reverse complement strand
GGGCGGAAAGTGTGAGAAAAGAAGCTGATGGAGTAGAATTTGCATTTACAATTTATAGGTTTTGCCGTAAAATGGTGGGACCTAGTTGCTAATCTTGTGGCTTGAGGAAATTCATACATATGGGGTACCAGTGAGCTAAGTTCATCAGAGCAGAAGCCATGAAAGTATTTGTAGAAGAGACACAGGGAAGTCACATTGCGTCGGTGAGAAAGCGACTGTATCCTAGCTGCTAAGACGGGATCGATCACATTACAGACTCTCCATTGAATTTGATCAAGGACACCTAGGCGGATAGCAGGAGCACCTGACCAGATATGGCAGTAATATTCAATGCACGGGCAGATGGTAAATTTGTATATGTGCAGGCATAGGATTGAATAAAAAGATCATATTTGAGTGGGCACAAAAATTGTTACAATTCTTGCAATCATGCAGAATTTATGACAGAATGCTAGGCAAGAAATGATAGTAGATACCAAGGTTTCGTAAATAACTGGCTTCCAAATGAAAAATATATGTATTGAGTACTTTTTAATACAACTCTATACTGGTCTAATTTAATTGTGACCAAAAATTAGTTAACAGTAATACCCTTCAAAATTTTTTTTTTTTCATGAAAATTTATTAGTGTGTTTATGTGCAAGCTTAAGTTTGCCATTAGACATATTTTAAACCGTTTATCTGGCTTGAGGGAGCATAATGTCACTATTTTTTTGAGCTACAGTGGTGCTTGGTTTGCATTATGTGTATAAGGTTTTATGCTTTAAAATGCCACACAACTTTTCTATTCTAAGTGATTGTATGTTAAAGTAGATGCTTTTAGCTTCCTTTTAAAAAAGAATTGAGTGGTATATCTCAAGTAAATAAAAAGTTATGGCATTTTGAATGTTGACAAACTTTAAACACAATTTTCTTGTTTTTTATTTTGTGGTGGAAAGTACCTTCTAATTCTAAACGCTACACACACACATATATATGGGACAAAGTAGAAAATGTTTGCTTGTGACACATTTCATCCTTTGGGACTTCATTGGACTAAATTTGTTATGTTGGCACAATTTCACAGAGGGGCACTGGGAATTTTAAAAGTTTTTCTTTTTTTTTTCTCTCTAACTGAATTCATTTAGGGTCTTTTTCTTTCCATTACTTTTGTTAGTAGGCAGTCCACACTACAATATTAGAATACCTATCTCCTTAGACTGCAACTCCCTTGATTATTATGTGTGGGATGCAGTTGAATGAGAGACTAACAAAACGTCTTGTAAAAGATGAACTGAAGGCAAGGATTACGGCAGCATTCACCAATTTGAACATGCAGACCATTTAGAGGAGTGGTAAGAGTTTCTGCAGTTGTCTAGAGGTTTTGGTTGAAGCCAACAGTGATTTTATTGAATAAATTTACTCTTTAGTATCTCCCACTACTTTCGTGTAATTTTGGTAAATATATCTGTTAAAATGAGATATCAGGGTCAATTTCATTTTTGTGTAATTTAGATGACAATTTATCCAGTGCACCCTGTGTGTAAATATACATACATACATACATACATACATACTACCAGCCAAAATTATCAGGCCACCCCAGTTTAAAATAAAAATGATGTATTTCATACTGTTTTTTGGTATTTATTGCCAAGTGAATAATTGTAAATGAAAATAGAATGGCTCTTTTGTTAATACTGCACAATAACATGTGCATCAAATGAATTGATAAATAATTATCTATATTGCAGTTCCATCAAAATAACCTCCTTTTGTCTTCACAATGACTGCATACACTCTGGGTATTCTTTCCACGAGTTTTTAAAAATAATCTTCCAACAACTCACTCTAGGTATCCTTTAGACACCTAACTAAATCCTGAACATTACTAGGCTGTTTCTTCTTACTTCTCCTTTAGACACCTAACTAAATCCTGAACATTACTAGGCTGTTTCTTCTTACTTCTCCTTTAGACACCTAACTAAATCCTGAACATTACTAGGCTGTTTCTTCTTACTTCTCCTTTAGACACCTAACTAAATCCTGAACATTACTAGGCTGTTTCTTCTTACTTCTCCTTTAGACACCTAACTAAATCCTGAACATTACTAGGCTGTTTCTTCTTACTTCTCCTTTAGACACCTAACTAAATCCTGAACATTACTAGGCTGTTTCTTCTTACTTCTCCTGCCCAACTCATCCCATGCAAGTTCAACTGATGAGAGGTCTGGTGACTGAGGTGGCTAACATAACTTTTAACACTCCAGCAGTTTCTTTTAATCTAAATCTAAACTTATTTATAAATGGAACTTTGTCTGTGTGTGTGTGTCTGTGTGTGTGTGTCCGTTACCTATAGACTCCGAAACAGCTGAACCGATTTTCTTGAAAATTTACACAGTTGTACTATAAGTGTCTGCGAGTGTTCTTAGCTAGGTTTTGTGTCAAGGTACCCCCAATAAATATTGAAAATCGATAATCAAAAAAATCGGGTTATAGAAGGAGTGGTCCAATTTTAATCAAATTTGATACACTCATAGACAAAGACATAAGAAACGATATTCAGAAGTTTCAAGGATGCAGTTCTATCCTTGGATGACTTATTTGAATCTGATATTGGAAATCAATACCCCGGTATTCTACCGGGTCTGATCAAAATCAGTTTTTCAGCCCTTTTATTTTATTTTTTGCTTCGGGTTTGGCTCTAAGTAGGTATAATTGTAGTTCTTAGTCTCAGCCATGATACCATTTACTCAGAGGACTAATTTAGCCGTCAAAATTCAGTTTACGATGAAAAAACTTATTTGATATCGATACCAGGAAATCAAAATTTTACTTACATCCATTCATTTTTCTTTCAGTTTACGGTTTCGCTTTAACTGGAAACAACTATTGCTTTTTAGTCTTTTGTGCCAATGTCCAAAGAGTCTGAGCTCCAGGACCATGGATTAGTTTTAAAGCTTTCATTACACCCGATCAACGCCGGGCTATACTGCTAGTTTTAAATAATTTTGGCACAATTTAGAAGTATGTTTTGGGTCATTATCTTCACTGTATTTACAGAGACTGGATCAACCCTGTTGGTATTCACTTCTGCTTGTATTTGAGGGGCAGTTTCCTCCTGTCTCTTACACTCTTCAATACTATTCTGCAGTTCTCTCTTACTGATGTTTTCCATTTTCTCCCTGTTCTTTTTCGATTGGCATGGCTTCCAGTTTTGTCTCTCCTATGCAGTGCATACTGAACTGCACACCTGGACACATTCAGTCTCTTAGCTACCCTCCTTTAGGAATAACCTTCATTCAAAATTTGAATTTGAGCTCTTATCTCTATAGATAACTCTTGAGGTATGGCTAAATTGAAATACAAAAAACCCCAAAAAACTACAGTGTGGAACCACCTAGAAAGAGCACCTCCTAGTCTGACAGCATACAGAAGAATGAAGAAAATTTAGGTTGATTTGGAAAAGTTCATCTTTGCTTCTTTGCCTTGTAAAATTTTGCAAAGTAATAATAACAAGAGAACTGTTCTATTTTCATTTAGAATTATCTACTTGACAATAAATACTAAAAATAGTTTGAAATAGATCATTTTTTTTTTAAACTGGGGTGACCTAATAATTTTGACTGGTAGTGTGCACACAGAAAAGACAGAACATAATTGTATGCATATGTAATTAATAATGTAGTTAATAATTGTTTCCATACATGTTTTGTGGTGTTAACTTCTGTTCATATGCAAAATAAAATTAATGTGTTGACCAAAAATATTAATTCATTTTTAATGTTATAACTTACCACTGAAAATTGATTTTTTTTTTTAATTTACTGTATATCAAAAGTTTTTGCCAAAAATTACTGACTTGACGAAGTAGTCTGTCTAAAAAGAATAAAATTTTGATGTTTGGTTACACTCTGGGAATAAGACCAGGCTGAGAAGTTTTCAGCACCTCTTCTATATTATAGAGATTATAAATTGATCATTATATGTTGATCTTATTTGTAAAAGATTCTGATATTTATTAAAGATTTTCATGATAAAATCAATTATGAACAAAATATTAAAAAATTAAATACTTAATCTTGTAGTTAATAATGTATAAAACACCCCCATATTTTTTTTCCTAAAATAATTTTCTGAAAAATATATCTTGTGTTTTATATATGAAATTATCTAGTAGGCTAATATTTAAACTTTATGATACCATTATTTGTACCTGGTCTGTCTCTATAATAATTTAAAGGAGTGTTTCTGTGAGGGTGGTAAAAGTTCTCAAGCTAACCAAAAAGATAATCTTAAAAAATTTTATTTTTAGTCAGATTTTGGTGTGTTAAGCCAAAAACCTTACAGCATTTCTTTGTATATACCACAAAAGACTATAAATTGGAGTAGATAGACTAAACTATCGCCCGGTTCACACTCCACCCACGTCTATTGAACAGGTGAAGAGGCTCATCCCTTGTTTCCTGTTTAGGATGTGGTTTCCGGTTTTCTCTTTTCCAATCTTTTCACTCTTATGTAGCCCCCTGCTCATCAGTGGCGTTACCGCCTTGCTCAGGGTGATATGATTAAAAAAAAAAAAAAATATGAGTGTTAAAATTTATAAAAAGCAGTATAAAACTTTAATAAAATCATATATGACTATGTTATGAAAATAATACTCTATTTATACTGTAAAAATTAAATTAGGAAACTACTGATAATAATTTAAGCCACTGGTAATATTAAAATAATAAGAATGACTAAAAGAAATTGATGTTCCATTAGATCTCTTTCAATATTTGAATCTTGAGAATATTATGACATTTAATCAATATCTTATCTGTACACTCATAATTCTAATGTTGTACAAGTTTAATGCAATTTACTTTCTTTCATAGTAGTTGTAAAATTTATAATCTTTTTATTTTCTATGCTGCAAAATTTGCATTTTCCTTTTTGAAGATAGAATATTTAAATAAAAATGCCTTTTATCTCTTTTGTAAACTTTTGACAGCACCAATAGACTTAAATGTTAGAAAAACAAAAATAAATTAGCAAATTGTTTTGCTTTGTTTTTTTTATTATAATCTTCAATAAAATAGTTATATCTCCTGATTTGTCTTAAATATGAAGAATATACTAAAAGTGTGTGTATTTAAATCATTCAGAAATTAAATGTTGTTGTTAATATTGTTATTTTTCATAAATATGGGTTAAAAATATGAGAAAAAATATTTCTTGGAAAGAAAGTGTAAAACTTTTGAAATCTAATTCCCGTGGATAATCTAAGATGTAATAATCTTAATACCATGTTTGTTTTCATTTTTTAAATTCTTCATTTTTTTTTTATAATATTTTATTTTCCAAATATCATCAGTTGAAATTTTGTCTGCTCTGTCAGTTGCATTGCTTTGTGCAATAGTTTGAAATAATGCAAAGAAAAACAAAAATAATCATAGTAAGATGAATAAATAAATGAAATGTTGGAATAATATCAAATACTAAAATCTTAGACAAAAACAATTTTTTAGCCAACTGACAATATTTATTCTGTATTATGTCCACTCTGAAACAAGACTGCATTTATAAAGCATTTAATCATGATAAAACTCTGTCAATGCACCTATCCCTGAACTCTTAATTCATAATCATATGTATTTCTAAATGTGAGGCAGGTTTCTTTTCAACATGTTCTCTATGTGCATGTCTCTTCAGGATGTGGACAAACATGGTTCCTTATAGCTTCCTGGCTTTTGTTAATCTCAGTAATACTTTCTCTTTATAACCAACTTTTGTTTCTTTCCTCCACTAAAGTAGCTTACTTGTTATTAAGAGCCAGTGTGTTCTACCACCAAACTGAGTAGTGTGGGGACAGATTGGAAACCCCCTCCCTGGACAGTGGTTTTTGACCCTTGCTATCTTATCAACATTTGCATTTTTCTACCTACATTTATATACATTACAAATTAAACTAAGCACAAATGTCTATTAGAGGATGAAAAATTTTTGTGGATTTTGATGTCATTCCAATGTCTTTTTTTTTTCCAACCAAAAGTTTTGCTCAGGCTATATCTTGAAAAAATGTTATGTAAAATTCACTATTTTTTATCCTTAATGTTGAATGTGTTCAAATTATTCAACTTTTTAAGAAGAAAAATCTTTAAGTTGATGTTAAAAAATGTGACATGTCATTGTTGATTTATTTAAGATGAAATGAATTATGATGATGTTTCTAATTTTTTATTTCGATGTATTTATTTTTAATTTTTTTTAGTTGAATTGTTCACCTGTATTGCATATTAGCCATTATTGTACCTAATAAATTCCCAACAATATTTGTATTTTATATGAATACTATCTTATAAAGATTGAGATTTAGTAGAAAGGTAGCCCCCATATCCTAGATTCAGTAGTAAGTTCTATATCATAGATTCAGTGGGTATCATAAATTTGTGGGTGGTTGTATTATAGATTCATGAGAGGTATGAGACCATTTCACCAGATCTGTTTTTTACTTTCCTCTGCTTCTCTTGTTTTCTATATTGTCATCTATTTGAAAGTTGTTAGAATTAATGCTATCTCATTTAATGATTATCTCATCAGTTTGATTGTTTGACTGGATTAAAACTATTGTTTTGCATGCATAGTCAGTCAGTTAAGTGCCATATGTGATACATGCTTTGGGCAATCATGTCTCGAAAGAAACATGACTGACTAATCAGAAGATTATTCCACTAGGTTGCCATTGCTTTCTGCGGTAGACTGATTGCCAGCCAATGCTATAGAACCCAATCTGTCCTGTTATTTTTCATTGCTAGGAAAGACCCTTGAAGTAATAGTGACATTGGATTCTGGTGACTAGAACAAAGATGATGATTTAGCAAATCAAAATCTAAATTTAAACTTAACAATTAAAAATATTTGTAAAGCCAGACTTTTTATTTACATTTATTTGCAAAGTCAGTTTGTTTGCAAGCCAAAACATGCTGTTTACAAGCTGAGACTTGATATTTATATTTGTTTGCAAGTAGAGGCTTATAGTTTATATCTGTTTAAAAGCCTAGACTCACTGTTTAGATCTGTTTGCAACTATAGGCTTGTAATTTGCATCTATTTGAAAGCCTAGACTCACTATTGACATCTGTTTGAAAGTATAGACTCACTGTTCATGCCTATTTGCAAGTATATATTTTTTGTTTATATCAGTTTGAAACCCTAGTCTAGCTGTTTTTGTAAATTTAGACTGATCTTTTGAATCATATTAAGTAATTTGCATTACTGCCATAGGAGAAATTTGAAATTTTATTACAATGATTTAGATTTGCATTTTTGGTGTTTGACTATATAAAGCTTACCATCTTATCAAATAAGTTATATATATAGTTTGCTTTTTTAATATTCAACAATTGTCTGTACTTAACACTTATTCTATGAGAAAAAACAAAAGAAAAAATTAAAAAATATCAAATAATTTTAATTATATGTATTCATCTGAAAGAGCCATTTGAGTGATGAATTATCTTAGTATTCACTGTCACAAAGGTGAGTAGACATTATATAGCTATCTAGCACAGTTTTCTTTATTTCTAATTATTTTGAAGTCCTTTAATGTCACATTCAATTATTTGAAAAGTATCTTTTTGCAGTTTTCCTTTGAAATTCTGTCTCACTTTGCATAATCTGTTATTCAGTTAGTTAAAGTGCCATACATGATACATGCTTTGGCAATCATGTCTCTTTCAATGCATGACTGACTAGGCAGAACATTTTTTTTGCAGTAGGTTGCCATTTACTTCTGGAGTAGACTGGTTGCCAACCAAGGCTACAGACCTCAATCTGTCCTGCTATTCAACTCATAGCTGGAAGGAGAAGAGATGGATTAATACCTTTCCAAAGGGTATTTATGCATAAGTGATTGAAACAAATTCCAATGGAATTTGAACTCAGCTCTCTGATGTCTCATTCCAAGCTGATATCCTGCAATATAATGAACATATGTTAATACATTGCCTAAATAGCAAGATTATTGTGTCTGCTTGATGTTGACATTTCTGATGTGTAATTCACATTTTGGACAGCTCATTTTGCTTATAACCATATATTTCTTCTTATTTAGTCCTTTTTTTTTTTTTGCTTTCCACAATTACTTTGTTTAATAGTTATTTCTGCCTTCCTTCTGAATCTGCCATCAATACAGTGTCATTTCCATAGCATATGTTGGTTAGGTTTGTTAACCAAATAAAAAGAGATAATATTGTCAATATTTTAAGTGATATGTACCAAGTATCTGACTGATGCTGAAGTTTTCAAAAAACAAATATATTTATTCATATGAATTTATGGGATCATTATTTGGTAATCAAAGTTTTTGTCTTGACTTTCTATGATTGCCTTTTTATCTAAATTATATCCAACATAAAAGAATGATTTTGCTTGTCATTTGCTGAATTATTTGAAGGATATTTTGATATCTTGAGCTTAGTGAAACTAAGAAGTGTTGCTTTTGATAATATACTGTGTGTAGAAGAATTGTCATATGCAGTATAAATAATAATATTAGTGTATTAGTATTAGGTATTAGTTTAAATATATTTTATTGTATTTTTTTAACGATATCAGTGATAGAATTAATGGTATTGATAATATACTGTGGGTATAAGAATGTACCACTCCAGCACTATAGCTCATATTGTTACGTAGCAAAATCCCCAGTGTATTCTTATTCAGATGTTCTTTCCCATCCTGTTGGCATGACTTATGCTGATGGCACCTCTGCATAAGTTAAATGTTTCCTAAGGAGGCCATCCTACTGTGGGTGACAACCCATGATGTTTGAGAATGGGATCCTGGTGGTTGAGAGTTTTAGGAATTGCACTATATATATATATATATATATATATATATATATATATATATATATATATATAGCCGTTGAGTTTTGAAAAAGAAATCACTGGACTGGCAGTTGAGAGTGAGGGAAAATTTATTTGTTCCAAAATCATTTTACTCGACCGACTCCATTTTTTTAATAGTTGCCTTATGTAAACTTAGCATGAATGGCTGATGGAAAACAAAAATGAAACTTTAAAGTTTCAAACGTGTTAGAAAGGATTTAAAAATTTAAAAAAAATAATAACAACAAAATTTTATCTTTCCTCTTAATAATAGCATAAACATTTTGATGATAAAACATTGTTTTTATTAAGTTTGATCCCTTTTAACATCATGGTATACTGTTTTTCTTTAGCAATTGAGTGGAGGTACCTAAATTTGCAGTTTCTTTCTTCTGTTTGACTACAACCTCCCTCACATAGATGATAAAAAAATAACAAACCTGATTTTCTCTATGATTTTCTATAAAAAAATTACTTGTATAATTTTTTTTTGGTGCATGATTGAAAGAAGTAAGTGTATATTTTTTTCTTTCTTTCAAATGATTGTTTTTACATTTTGTAAGCAGGGAGGAAATATAGATGTTTAGTCAAGAATAATATTTTTCCAAATGAGTTTCTAAGTTCTGTGAGTGTCTTTAATCTAGGTGACAGAGACATTTTGGCTCCACTCTGGAAGCTTTAATTAAATGAATATTTACCCTAACTGGGACGATAAAAGCAAGACAGAAGCTTGCCAATCTAAATTCCATTTGTCAGATCTTGCTTTGATGATTGCAGGATGTCACTGTCTTTTGTTTAACCACATATTTTGGCGTAAATCAGGCACCATGCATAAGACCAAAGGATTCAATAATGTCATTGTAGGTCATTCTAAGTAACTTGTGAATCTTCAATGACATACTTTTGGGTTGTAAAAGGAATCAGATTTCTTTTTTCTATATTTGAAGGAACTTGTTTCATTGTGAGATTTTTAATTGACCGCGGGTGAGTAAAGCAATAAACTTTAATCGCCCAATGAATTTTTTAATCGACTGAGTCGATTGGGTGAGTGAAATCTCAAAGGCTGTATATATATATATATATATATATATATATATATATATATATATACTCTTAAACTCCAACACACTACTTTTGTACCTGTTTAAGCTAGACAGGTGGTTGGAATGGCCTAATTCAATCAAGTTGCTGTTCACAGAAAGCTGTAAGTTAAACTAACAAAACAAACAAATCAAATTGGTAAATGTAAGTACATTTACCAAATGTACTTACTTGTAAGTCTTAGTAAGTGGTGGCTATAGGTTCAATCAAATTGGGAACAAAGGAAAATGACATGGCTGTTTCAACCTCTGAGGAAAGATCATACTTGGGTGGACAATTCCAGATGTAACAAGTTATTGGAACCCTTTGCATGTTTGAGTATACTAGTCATGTAACCCTGAAGGAATGGGGTGAATGGGATTTCTCCTCTCATCACCTTCCCAATATAGGGCTCTGAGGTGGGTGGGGAGCATAGCTAATGATATAGACATAGAAAATGATGCAGAAAATAAATCAAAGAAAACATTTTTGAAATTCATAGTAATAGAACTAATTGAAGACAAACTATTAATGAAGTTGTCACTTTTTGTAATTGAAAAATATCTTAGAATCACAGATAACCCCAAAAACAGTGAAAAAAAAAAGTTACTCATAGAAGTCAAAGAATAACATGATGCTGAAACTCTAAGGATGATCAAATTTCATGATATACCAGTACCAATTTTTAAACTTATCCAGGGGTGTAGTGAGAAGCACTGAACTTTCACTGGGTATACTAGAAGAAATTAAGAACAATAATTCTATTAAAAACAAAACATTACAGACATAAAAACAATATCCATTAATAAGAGTTATAGAATTATAGATACCAACACTTATATCATTATTTTGATGCACCAGAACCACCACAAGAAATAAAAATTGAATATATAGTTTCCAAAGTAGAAACATATATTTCAAACCCATTAAGGTGCTTCAACTGCCTAAGTTATACCTATGAAAATCTAATATTAAACAAATTACACAAAACACAAGGAGAAAATTCTTAATTCAAAAATTAAAAACATATTGAAAACATTAAAATCAATGATATCCACCAAAAATGTAAATCCAACACAAAATTCACAGACAACAACCTCTCAACGACAAAACACTCAAAATTTCTCAAATAGAAAATTCCACAAATAGAAAACTGACAAAACAAAAACCAATATAAAACAAAATTGAATTGAAATCCCCCCCCCAAAAAAAAACAGAAGAAACAGAATTAAAAGCTAATAAACAGAATGACAAGCCACATAAAGATAATCACAAAACGGTTAAGGTGTTAAACCAAATTATGAAATCAAACAACTCCTTACAGATTACAATCTAAATGTACTCTGCTTGCAGGAGACCTTTCTCAAAAAACTGACAACCACCCACCACTTTAAAGGATATGAAATTTATCACAAAATAAATGTATCAACAATAGAGAATAGGCCTAGTGGACATACTTCATTCAATATTGGTTAAAAAATCAATACCTCATGAAAAAATACAATTAGACAAATCTACAGACCATGACAGCAAAAGCTTCAGTTCATCAAACAATAACCATGTGTTCAATTTCTGGTGCTCAAAAACACAGGCTGAATAAGACTAAAATAGAAAGGCTAATTGGCCAACTTCCCACTCCCTTTGTACTAATGGAAGATTTTAATATATGCAGCAAAATTTTGGGACTGTAGGGGCCTCAATCAAACTGATAAAATTATAGAATCTCTACTAGAATCATTTGATCTATGTATCCTTATTAACCAAATGCACACATATCTACTTCCAGGTATGGGATTAACATTAACTACTAGCCTAACCATATGCTCTCCATCAATTTCATGGACTTTCAATTGAAAGTTCATGCTGACTAATGTGAAAGTGACCATTCACCTATTTTCCTATATATAAGCAAGCCTATGCCAGAAGAAAGGAATCCAAAATGGCAACTACACAAAACTAACTGGCTAAAATTTAATGAACTTTTCTCATCCCAAATCAACATGGAAATTCTCAATGAACTAGAATAGTCTTTTTACAATCATACTAACACAGCAATACATACAATATCTAAACCTTCCTTTCAACCACATATGGAATCAAAACCCTGAATCCAGAAAAAAATGCTAAAGATATTCTCATATAACCCAACCACAATTAACTTACAAGATTACAAGCAAGCTCAAGTAAACGTGCACTGTATACTTAAAATCTGAAAGAGAATCTTGGCAAAGCTACATCCCCAGACTAAATGGCAAAACTGAATAGATAAAGCATAGGAATTAATAAGAAAAATTAATGGCAAAACATCACAAACTGCAACAGTCCACTTAACCAAAACAAATAGAGATAAATGTATTGGAAAAAAAGAAATAGTTAACCTAATGATAATGAATTTAAAAGAAGCTTCTCAACAAATCACTACACTACCAAATTTAAAAAAGTATAAAAACATTATGGAACAAGAAAAACGTAGATTCACATCAAACAATAAAGAATAATACAATATTCTTTTAACTATAATAGAACTAAAAGATTCCATGAACAAAAGTAAAAACCTTGCAACTGATCCAGATGAAATTCATTACCAATTTTTAAAACACCTGCCAGAAAAGTCTCTTTTAATACTTCTCCAGATCTTCAATCATATATGGTGTTCAAACAAATTTCCAAAATTGTGACTTGAGTCTGTCATTGATCCAATTCCTAAACCCAGCAAAGACCATTCTAACCCATTGCACTAACAAGTTGCATTTGCAAGACTATGGAGAGAATGGTAAATGCTTGATTAATATGGTACCTGAAGAGAAATATTCTCTTATTTAGCTACCAAAGTGGATGCAAACTTGGATGGTCCTTAATCAAAAATACCTTCAATTTGAGTAACCCAGTCCACTTATATAGTCTATAAATGAGGATGTTTCCAAATATCTAGATATGAGTCTTTAGTATGATGATTTCCTATTACTCTTGATCATGAATAGACTCACAGGGGGGCATTAGCCCTGAAGGTACATAACCAACTAGTTAGGTTTGAGCAACAAAAAAACTAATCTGGGTATTTACCTAAGACTTCCCCTTTTCATATTTTCTTTGTATTTTCACTCTTAATAGCAGTCAAGTTCATTGCACTTATTATCATTTTAATAATCTTACTGATCACTGAGATGATGTCATTATTGCTTTGGTCTTTGACTGCTCTTATTATTATTACTATTATTAATAGAAATAACAAATAAAAATACAAGTCTTTTAGAGAGATATCTTATTTTTTTATTGTTGGGTATGCCTTAGTTAACATGAATTGAGCAAGATTCTATTAAAGCAAGGTTTTAATTATTATCTAACTAGCAATATAGCCCGACATTGCTTGGGTGTAATGAAAGCTTTAAAACTAATCCATGGTCCTGGAGCTCAGACTCAGCCTAAAGAATATTTGTGTGAAGTTTGGTGAGAATCAGATAAAAATTGTGGATTTGTATAAAGGACATACAGACAGATAAACAGACACACACACAAACATCTTGCCTTTTATATATATATATATATATATATATATTATCGATTTTCTGCACTAGTGTAAGAATTGCAATCTTGAAACTTATGAATATCGTTTCTTATGTCTTTGTCTATGAATGTATCAAATTTGATTAAAATTGGACCACTCCTTCTATAACCCGACTTTTTCGATTATCGATTTTTGATATTTATCGGAGGTACCTCAACACAAAACCTAGCTAAGAACACTCGCAGACGCTTATAGTACAACTGTGTAAATTTTCAAGAAAATCGGTTCAGCTGTTTCGAAGTCTATAGGTAACGGGGACACACACACACAGACACAGACAAAGTTCCAATATAAATAAGTTTAGATAAGTAATTTTATTATATTATTAAATAATGATAACTCCTCATCACAGAAATAAAATAAGAAATGAATAGACAGTAATTTTATATTCAGTATAAGCAGTTATGGTCAGTGTTTTATAGAGATTTTGCATTAGTTACACACTTCTTAAAAATACTTTTTTATGGCACATTATTTTTGTTAACCAAGTTGATATAATTCAATATGTATATAAAAAGAAAAATTTAATAAAAAATTTAACTAATAAAGAAGAAAGATTATCAGTAGATACTAAGGTATTATGTAACACCAGTTTGGAAAGTTCTGTGTTGGGCAATGAGGTAAATAAAAGATCAATTACTCTCATTTGATACATTCTTTCTGAGATAATGTCACAGTCAGATATTAGTGTTTTATCCTATTTTAGGGATGAAAGTGTTTGATGTGGATGTGTGTTGTGGTGCAGTGAATATCAGCTTGGAACAAAAAATCACAGAGCCAGGTTTGAATTCCAGTTAAATTCAATGCATTCACTTACACACTTATACCTTTGGGAAAGGTATTAATCTGTCTATTCTCCCTCCAGCTATGGGTTTAATAACAGGACAGATTGGGTTCTATAGTTTTGGGTGGCAACCAGTCTACCATTTAATGTAATGGCAACCTACTGCAAGAAAATCTTCTGTCAAGTATGGCACTTAACTGACTCAGTGAGGGATGAAAGACCTTGAAAACAAACAAATTTAAAAAGATCATTTTTCTGCTGTCAAGGTTCAGCTTGTGAGTGAGATGTCTTATTTATAACTTGGCCTTTACAAGTTTTAAGGAATATAACAGAAAAATCAACAAGGTGTTTTTCTTTATCAAAATGTTATCTTTGATAATGATTTTGATAACAGTAAATTAAATCTGAGGTTTTTGCTCTAAACATCATTAAACATTTCTTGTAAATTGTTTGGTAATTTATATTTTCATAGATAACCTTAGATAACCTTTCACTACTGAGAGTGAAAGAGAATGTGAAGTCTTTAGTGAGGGGGAAAAACAATAAAGGAATGGGATACAGAAACACAGCCGATGGTGATTGATGTTACATTTAAATTTTTGAAGATAGCAGGATTTATCATCTGCTATGCTGATGGCAGGCAGAAAAGCTTTTCTATGATGATTAAATGAAAGCAGTCTTGTTTTAGAGGCATTAAAATGTACCAGCGATTCCTTACTAATTGGGACTCCTTTTCAAGAGTAGTTGTCAGTTTTACTTTGTTGGATCTGTCCAATTATGAATTAAATACTCCAGGTCAAAAAAAATCTAATTTGATAAAAGTTAATAAGGAGGTTCAGTTTCATTTTTTTGTATGTGTATGTGTGCATAGAAATGCTTGTCTGTACATTTGCATATAAACAGACAAGCATTACTATGCACACATACACATACAAAATATTCCACACACATACATTTAAGAGTAGTTACCTGTTGTTTTAGTACACCTGACACATATCTGACTAATAAGAATCTACCTGAGTCACAACGTTCCATTATACTGTCTCTTTGTAAAAATGTTTCATTTTTTAACTTGATCTTTGAAAAATGTTTCATTTTTAACTCAATCTCTGAAGAAGCTTTAATAAAAGTGAAACATGTTTTCTATTTTGTTGTTCACTTTATTCACTCATCTTGTTGGATTCCAATCCATATATTTAACTCACTCAGTTTCATGTGTAAACTTATAGAAAACTCATGGACCCCTCCTCTACAAAATCAAAAAGATATGATTCCTTAAATTTTTTTTTAATAACTCATTTTAATTCAGATCTGGAGTCCATTATTCATATAACACTATTAATAATTATTAATAGATTATGAATTTTAAAAAATTAAAAATCTCTCACCTTTTAAGAAATCATGTTTTGACTTCTATAGGGGGAGGGGGATCAGTTTACTATGAATTTACATGACAACCTGGACTCTGCTATTAGCTTTTATTAGAATTAATAAGAATGAATTTGTTTTGGTATTCGTGATCTGGATTGCTTAATATAATAATAGATTTGAAAAACATTTTTTTTTTCTGGTCTCAATGCTTCCACTGTTAATTCTTATATCACTTGATTTTCACAAATTTTTTTATAAAAATTGCTTGTGTTTATTTTCGATATAGAATTTGTTAAAGCATTAGTAATTATTAAGCTTATTTACAAACCAATAAATATAGAACTGTCAATGATGATCTATGTCAGGACAATAGTAATGATCATCTAGACTAGCTTGCTAATCACTATTCCATGGTAATGTATCTTATAGTAAATATTTAACTTTTCTGGTACAAGATTACAGGGCTGGTGTAATTAGTTTCATAGGCCCCCATCAAATCTATAATATGTAGCCTCTCCTGATTCTATAATATGGACACCCCACTCTACTTCATCTCAATTTTCATCAGGTAGTATTCATATAAGATCCAAATCTTATTGTTATCTAATTATGTACAAAAATGGGTCATATACAATATACATGAACAATTCAACTACAAAAACTGAAAATAGTGTCTCTGAATACAAATTAGAGACATGTTATAATAGATTATGTAATCGTAAACAAATCAAAATGTTTTGCAGTAATTTTTCACATCAACTTCAAATATTTCTTATTAAAATGTATAATTATGGATAAAAAATAGTAAATTTTATATAGTGCTTTTTTCAAGACAGCATGAGCAAAATAAATTCATGGATTTGGATAAAAAAAAAAAAGAAAGCACAAAATGACATCAAAATCCCGGAAAATTTTTTAATCCTTTAAATAGAAAAATTACATGTTTATAAGATAGCGAGGGTCACAAAGTGTTACCTGGAGCCCCAATCATGCTTCCTCCTCTGGTGGTATTATGCACTGGCCATAACAACATGTATATAAGTATGTTAGAAAATGAATATACTGTATTTGATGGTATATAAGATCACCCAACCACTGCTTTTATTAACTCTGCCTTAAGGCAGAAGTATTACTTTTTCATTCATGTTTGTCTGTTTGTCTACCTGTCCATGGTCAAGATATCTCAAGACTCACTGGTTTGATTTAGATGAAACTTTCAGCGATGATTGGCCTCATTACTGGCACAAACTGATTAGATTTTGGGTTTGATATAGTACAGTATAAATTTTCTGGGTTATTTTACTGGATTTTAGTAATATTTTTTTTGTTCATTTCATATGCCAAATACTGAATTACCTTCCCTAGATTGTTTTACATCATTACTTTTTTTGAATGCGCTATTTTTCCATGAAAATATTGTTTTTCATAATATAAATTTAAAATTTATTATCCAAAAACCCCCCAAAAAATACATAAAAATATTAGTCAAAAGTTTTTGCAGCCTAATTTTTAATACTATTTACTTATTTTACTATATATATATACAACAACTGCAGCCATATAAATGTGAAAAAAATACTTGTCAGATATGAAAATGAAATTTAACTAAAAATTAGCTATCAGTTTAGAAAGTAAGCAGCATTAATGTAATATAACAATCTGGCCCCACCCGAGGAAGGCTGATGCAAGCGAGGGTGTTTCCGGTCGTTGAAAGGAACGGATGTTTGTTTGACCTTATTTCCGGCAGTAGCGGAAATGGCTACAGAGGCAAACAGAACAGGTGTCTCTGAGAATTACGTGCGCGTGCGTGGGCGAGGCAAAACCGAAGAAAAAGTCCCGGTTTTGGAGATTATAAAAAGACCTCGGCGCACGGATTCACCAGTAGTAGCAGAGTAGAGTAGCAGTAGAGAGGAGCGACAGAGATCGGCCGGTGAAGAGAGACACAACAGATACGACGACACTCCTGTCAACCCATTAGAGGCGCACTCTCTTAATTCTCTGTCCCCTATGCTACACAGTTCATCGTCATTAATAAAAATATAACTTATATTTTTATATATATGCGTGTTTGTTGTTTGTCGATATACAACATTAATTAGAACCATAAATTTTAATAAATTCTAATTTTTTCATAAAGACAATATTATGTCGAATTTCAAAATCATTAAAATAATACTAAATAAATAGGCTATTAGCTTTAATGCAAAATATGCTGGATGGATCTGGATGAAATTTCAGGGAAGATTGGCTTCACGAATGGCATGAACTGATTAAATTTAGGGTTCAATCCAGCATGGGATAAAGTTTCTAAGTTATTTTTGCATTTTTTTTTTTTTTACTAATATAAAATATTTTTTGTAAATCTCTTGGTTCTTTTTAAGAGTGCATTTAATTTTGAGAGCATTTGAGTTCATTTTTTTTTTGTATTTTTACTCTTGAGAGTAGTTAAGTTCATTGCAGTTATTCTCATTTGAATAATCCATCTCTTGTTAATCACTGAGATGATGTCAGTATTGCCTTGGTGAAGGTTTGTGGTCTTTGACTATTCTTGTTTTTTTTTAACTATGACTCAAAAAT
Source organism: Ascarosepion bandense (assembly GCA_037127315.1). Classification (NCBI taxonomy): domain Eukaryota; kingdom Metazoa; phylum Mollusca; class Cephalopoda; order Sepiida; family Sepiidae; genus Ascarosepion; species Ascarosepion bandense. Next base: position 3,682,727 of record JBBBDQ010000808.1, on the reverse strand, counting down.
ATCTGAAGTCTCATATATTAGACTACTAGTTTTTTTACTCAGTCTAACTCTGCAGATGTTGTAAAATATTAAATATAAATTTTATTTTTATAAGATATCAAACAATATAATCTTATCATTTTACTATGAGTCCAATTACATATATATATCTATTATTTATATCTTTCTACCTCTCCCCACCCCTTGTTCTGTATATCCTTCTGTCTGATAATTTAATATATCTTTTTCCCTTCTCTTTTTTCCCCTTTCATTTCTCTTCTTTCTTCCTCCCTTTCTTTCTCTTATGTTTTTCTTTTTCCTTTTTTTTGCACACTTACTTTCTTGTTTTATTACCTACACACACACACACTTACAAATTTTTGTATGTTCTATAATATTAAAGATCGCCAACAGTAGTGATCTGCCCCCACTCTCCTAACCCGTGTTTTCTTTTGTCTGCAAATTTAACATACTTTTTCCCTTCTTTTTCCTCTTTTACTCTTCCCTTTTCTTCTTTTTTATTTTTTCTTTCTTCCTTCCTTTCTTTCCTTCTTCCTTTCCTTTCTATTTACTACTCTTTTTCTTTTCCTTTTGTGTTTGCAAACCTACTCCAGTGTTTTTACCCACACACACTCTCAAACAAATTTTTGAATTATTTTATAACATTAAAGATCACTGATGAAGTGAATTCAATTTGTTGAAATGATCATATGATCATAGATTTCAAATTTTTCATATATTTAAAAATTTATGTGTGTGTGTATGTGTGTATGAATAACACTTGAGTATATATGAATAAAAAGAGACAAGAGGAAAAATTATTCTTAGCTAACATGTTTCATCCTGAGGAACTATATCAAGGACATGACTTTGATAATGTCCCTCAGAGGACAAAACACATCACCTAAGAATAGTTCTTCCTCTTTTTATACACACACATGTGTAACAATTTTCACAGTGTACACAAATATTGAATTCTGCTCCTTGTATTATTTACTTTCTTCAATAGTTAATTTGACACAGTCAATTCACACATCTATATATGGGTATAGATAAATACTTTCTGGTTTTTCCAATCAGTATTCTTCAGTTTAATCGGGTGGGGACTGCTGTAGTGTCAGAATCCTTGGGATAAAGATCACTTTCATTTTCTTTTGCTCTGTCCTACTCAAAGACAAAAACACAACTGAGTAGGAACAGATATTATACTTTGAACTCAACCTTCTGCTGAACAGTTTATCCCTTGAGTCTCAGTTGTGAGCTGGAAACTTTGTCCTAATACAGTGTGTACAGATATTCTGAGCTAAGAGAAAAGGTCTAATCTATTTGTGAATAATCTAGCCACTTTTTAGAAATAGATACTATATTATTAATTTGTATGAATACATAAGTTTTAATTTTTTGCTACTCATTTTGAATAGGGTGTTGCATTCCATGTCATTGGCTTCAGTCCCTCAGATTCTGTCACATCATAAATGAAGATTTTTTTTTTTGAAAGATATTTTTTTTTCTTATTCATTTTAGTAGAGGAGAGAGACAGATATGATAACTTCAATTTTAAGTGGCAGTGGGAATAAGAACTTCAAGAGACACATGCTCAGTCCTTGGCTGAGCATCCCTCCATGTGATGTCTTAGTCTGTCTATTGAACCAGAGTGTGGGAGACATTTCTATGCTTCAAAATTCCTGCAGCCTTCTGCCAACTTAGTACCATTTTGATTTTACATCCAAAACTTTAACAAAAGCAATCACTTAGAATACTTCACCCACAAATTATTCTGACTAATCTTTAAGCATCATGGCCCAGCCTTTGCATTATGTAACACATGATACATGTATAAACAATATGATATTGGGACTAGAAAACTTCAGTAAATAGTACATACATTTTTGCATGACTTAAGATGAGTATTTTGAATGAAGCACATTTGTATGCATTGTTCATGTTAAGAAAGTTTTACATAAACAAAAAAAAGAAACTTTTGCATGAACTATTAAAATTGCTTGTTTCAGTTTTTTTTAAATTTGGAATGTGCATGGGAGAATTGTTTGCTTATGAAATGTTGTAATTTAAGGATTGTCTTGGATTAACATCACTATTTTTATGGTAAGTAATCATGGAAATATGACAATCAAAATTAAGAAGTTTATATATTTTCCTAGTAAGTGGACATTAATTATTATTTCAATGATATAAATATTTTAAAATTTTAATTAAATTTTCAATAACATAATTATGAAGCAATCTTCATAAGTAATGCTTCCTATTTTATTATGTTTTATTTTTCAATTCACCCCAAGGAAGGTGATAATGCCACTAAGATGCAAGGAGTTACTGGGAATGAAAGAAAATGAGAAGACTTTAAAAGGAACCAGAAAGCCAATCCTAAACATGAAACTAGAGATAAACCTTTACTCCTGTTCAAAAGACCAGGAGTAGTATGAACTGAATAAAAGGTGAAGTTATCTACTAATAAATGAATAATAATGCTAATAAATAAATAGTAAATAAAATTTCAGAATTTAGGCAGAAATGAAGTAGACTTTAGAATGAACTGGGAAACTAATCTTGGATAGAATTTGTGGGATAAAATTTGACTCCTGTTCAAAAGACTGAGGAACAGTGTGAAACATGATAAGCAAACCTATGTACTGAGGATTAAATAAATACTAAATAAATAGTAAATAAAATATCAAAGTTTATGCAGAGGCTTTAGAAGCATAAAGTTGAAGTAGACTTTAGAAGGAACCAGAAATCTAATCCTAAACAAGAAACAAGGGATAAACTTCTACTCTTGTTCAAAAGATCAAAGAAGAGTATGAATTATAGCAATAGAGATTACACCTTTTTGCAAAAATTTCATATTTTTTGTAGTTACAAATATTAGCTGAGCAACAATGTGGCAACGTAACATCTGACATGAAAACATATGTGAAGCAGTGATATATCAAAAAATTGTTGAATGTTTATAGAGATGATACAGTGTATGCGAGCACAGTTAGCCAATGGGTAATACATTGCATAGTTATTTGTGTAACAAGCCATATTCCTAGTGGCATTGTATAGTTGTCAATCTATGAAATGAAGAGTATCTTGAAAAATGCATAACCAGTGACTGGAAAGATAGTTTTTTGTTTTTGTTTTTTCTGAAAACTTGCTCTATACAACAGTGCTGTTGTGCTCCCAGAATTTATTGTCTTTCTGTTATAATAACTTGGAGCTGTTACTTTCAGAGCACCCTCATAATTTAAATTAGTCACATATCTGGAATTTGTAAGTTTTTGTCAACTTTGTTTATCATTAAGTTATTGTGAAAATATAAACTTTTCTGATTAGATAATATATATTTATATATTGTAAATAATTTTCTTCTTCATAAATAGGTCTTAATACTTGCTTCTTTCTTAATTTTAAAATTAAATAGTTTTCCCCACTTAACAATATCTGATTTTCTTTTACCAGTTTGCATTAAAATTAGTTCTGAATCTATAATTTCTATATTTTTCTGTTTATTTTTTTAGTTGCTATAAAATAGCAAAATTTCCTTAGAAAATTATATAATGTAAATAAGTTAATTGCTGATAACTGAATTTCATTACCTAAGTTTTAAAAAGGTATCCAGCCACACAATGTAATATAACTTTCATTTTTGTATATCCATCAGTTGATTTTCTTTTATTTGTAACAATTTAAAAAATAACTTAAATTACTTTTGATCTAATGAATGTCTAATATCTTTTTCTCATTCCATTTATTTTCCCATTTGTTCCAACTCTCTTTCTTATTTGTTTCCCTTTATTACATTCTTTACTAAAGAATACGACTCTTTAGAGAAATTTACTTTTTCTATATTCCAAATTTGACCTTTAGTTTTCTTAAGTATTTCAAGATGATGTTTTTATGTAAAAATGACATGTGTTCAAAGGATAACTGCATTTTTTTTAGATTATTGTTGGAAACTTGTTACTATCAAATGAATGTTTTGCTGGGGACCTGTTGCTAGCAAATGGTTATTTTGTTACTGTGCTATAAAATTATTTTATCAGAGAAAATTATGACAGTTCATCCAAGTCATTGTTGATGAAATTCATACTAGAAACACTTTTGCATATGGTTTACTATAATGCAATAAGTGTTATCATTATTTTTAATATAACTATAAATTTCACTAAAGTTGTTTAGGTAGGTGTTGTAAAAATGAAAACATAAGTTCTTTGAAATTGTAAAGTTAACATAATTAAATTATAATTATATAGAATATACAGTTTCACATAGTTTGCAGATATTGTTATCTATGGCTCTTTATAGGTGATGAATTGATATAAATAATTTTTACAGGTTTCCAGAAAACTTTCTTCTATTAAGAGAATTTTATAGGAAAAATAATATTTGATAATCCAAAGGTGCATGGCCAGGTAAGTTTGGTAGGTATAATGGGACATGTCAGTCAAGCTGTACCAATTTCTACCAGTTCTACAAGAGACACAAATTCTAGGATTGTCCTTTGAATTAGTGAATTCCAGATGCTTTTCACTGAATATTGCCTTTAATTGGTCCAGTTCAGAACAGTACTTGTCTAATTCAACATCTGCTTTTACAGAAGGAGCTTATAATACCCAACACTCTTCCATTCCCACCAGATAAAGAACATCAACTTTGAATGCAGATTGGTTTTTCGAGTGTTTGATTAATAATGGTTAATTTCATTTTCTCCAGGATTTTTCTCACTCCATATTGTCATCCACTTTTCATCAAGTGTGATAGTTCTTTTAAAAAAAGGTATAATTTTGTTGTAGCTTGAACAGAGAATTGTAGATGGAAATGTGTTCTATTAATTTTTTTATTATTATTAATGAGATATATGGATTGTCTTTGCAATGTTGTGTGACCTGGATTGTTTTAAATCAGCATTTGAATTTGGTAATCACCCCTGACTGTAAGCTTGTTGAAATATTTTTAGTCTTCTAGATAAAAATTTCCACTTTTCAGCTTAGTGGATCACTTAAAAACAGTAGTCTTAGCTGTGGCACCATCTACATAAATGGAGCATATCTTTTTTTCTGTTTGTACAACATTTTTTATTTTTATCCAATGACAAAAATGCACCCGATTTCTTTCCATTTTTGCTTTTAATGTGAAAAAATTTAAATTTTACAATCTATGTGTAAATTGCATGGAAAGACAAGCAGAAATGTCATCTTTTTAGAATGTGTATATACAATATAAAAGCTATAAACTTTTGTTACAAGTCAACAAAAGATAGATAAACTTTTTTTTTAAAAGTATGCTAGTAATAAGTTGTAGAAATCAGACACAGTGAAACCTTGGGTCGCAAATGCTTCTTATCACAAACAAATTTTCTAATATTCACTTTAAAATGATAGATATTGCCAAAGGAGTCAGAAGTGTATACAATATTAACAGTGTTAATGTTAACATTATTTTGTGAGCATGAAGGTTAAACAATGTAAATTCTTCTTAATCCCTTATATTTTGAATTGCTGTAATTTGTACACATATGCACACAACTTGATTATCAATGGTATATATCAATGATATAATACAAAGAAATTAAGAAAGCTGTGCAACTTCAGATACTTTTTTTATTGTAAAAATAGTGTGAACTATAGAATACATTGTTTATTTTGCTTTTATTTTGCTTTTTTTTTTCACAATATTGTCTCAAATGGTGTATTTTAAAGAAAAGTCTCTTTTATCCCTCCTCACTAATCTACTCTTCCCCCAACAATCCTCTCTGCCCACAATTTTCTTTTGTAACTCAAGAATGTTACAAAATCTATTTATCTATGGTTTCTCCAAGATATTTATTTATAATATTCTCACCTTCCAAATTGTTTTCCCTACATTCTTTTCTTCAGAAGTTGTCAGTTGCTGCCTAATCAATGCATTCAAGTACAATCCAAAATCTTATTTTAGATTAAAAAATAGCAATGTATTTTAGAAGACATTCTAGAAAGCTAACACATAGTTTTACATTGTCTAAATTCTGAGATAGAGCATTTTCATTGTCAATTTTAGACTAATTTTCTTAATTATCACCAGATTGATTCTTTCTAGCACAATGTTCTAAGCTGCCATCAACTATTAAAAACTACAAAATTAGAATAATGAAAATACTTAGAATTCATTCAACCTAAAATTCTGGCAATGAAAGCCAGCTCTTTGTTGTAGTGAGACAAGGAAAGAAAAACCCCAACCAGGCCTTAAAGAGACAAGAAAAAAAAAGAAGAAACAGCTATCTCTCCTCTGACTTGACTAGAACTATGGCCTCTTCATTAAAAAAAAAAAAATTGTGGTTCTACAGAAGGATACCAAGGATACCATGGACTGAACATGTGAGCAACAACGGGGTTTTGGAGAGGATGGGAACAAAAAGAAAACATATACTTAACATCAGGAAGAGGTAGCTGAAGTTTGTGGGACATGTAATGCAGAAAAAGGCTTGGAGAATCTGATACTCACAGGATGGATAGAGGAAAAAAGAGACAGGGGAATGCAATGTGTGACATACGTTTTTTTTTTAATCATATCACCCCAAGCAAGGCGAAACCGCCACTGATGCACAGGGGGCTACATAAGAGTGAAAAGATTGGAAGAGAAACCGGAAACCACAATCTAAACAGGAAACAAGGGATGAGCCTCTTCACCTGTTCAATAGACGTGGATAGAGTGTGAACCGGGCGATAGTTTAGACTATCTACTCCAATTGAAAAAAAAAAAAAATGAAAAGATTGAAGAGAAAAACCGGAAACCACAACCTGAACAGGAAACAAGGGATAAGCCTCTACACCTGTTCAATAGATGTGGGTGGAGTGTGAACTGGGCGATAGTTTAGACTATCTACTCCAATTGAAAAAATACTTTAAAAAAAAACAAAAACTTGATGAATAACTGGACTGTAAAACAGGGTTGAGAAGTACCAAGAGAAAAGGTGTTGAGCTACAAGGAACACTGAAATGGCAGTTCTTACATAATCACTAGTTAAAGAATATCAAGCCTAGTCAATACCTAGATGGGTGACCATTTGGGAATACTTGGTACTGTAAACTTGAATGTGTAGGTAGTGTAATGACTCAAAATTAGAAACTGGAGTAATGAGTTCCACATAGTTAAATATAGTTAGATTTAGATTGACTTACACACACACATGTCATTGGAAAAGGTATGAATCCACCTAACCAGCTATGAGTTAATTTGTAGGACTTGTACCAGTAAATCATTATTCTTGTCAATTCTAAATTGAATATATACTTTGACTATTGAGGAACAAATGATAGTTGGTTGTTTTTATTTATCTGCATATCAACCCCTATGAGTTGTTTAATACTGAAATCTAAATAGGTTGTATGCAATCTTATTTTAGTTTTTGAGATATTGGTTTTAGTGATACAAGTTGGATTTATGCTTTTCCCAAGCATAATTGTGCATAAGTGATAATTAATGCAACTGAAATTAGAATTCTGTTCTCTGATTAATAATTCCAAGCCATTATCTTTTACACATCCACATATCCAAACTTACAGCACCTAATATTCCCAAGTGATTATCCATCTAGCTATTGACTAGGCTCGATGTTGTTTAACTTCCGTGATTATATATAAACCAGTGTTTTGACGTGATGTGGTTTTTAAGTCCAGGAAATTATTTTAGAATGATGTAAAAACACTCTTCAGATACAAATTCAGAATCCAGCTTTGACATCTTTTGTACTACTTGACAGATTTCTTGTTGGTAAAATTTTGAGGTTCTTTTACATCCATCAGCTTGTGTAGTAATAATGAAATATTTTTTAATGGTGACAGCCAGTGAATAATCTTTCTTGGTTGTTAGGTTATAAATTTTAAGAAGAACTATAAGCAAGTATATAATTCTACTTAAGAAAGTAGAATTATATACTTGCTTATAGTTCTTATTGCTTATAGCAATTTTAATGATGTTGATTTACTTCACAATTATTCTATTATATTGTGGATGGAATGCTGTAATACAATCTCTATTCAAATCTTATTAAGCTTATCAGTTTACTGAAAAGTTCACCTTCAAACTATACTCAGTTTAATTAGTGACTAATAAAGGAGTATACCAAAGTAAGAGCTTCATGTGTGTAAACTGTTGAGAATTAAATTTTTTTTTTCATTGATATGGCTTTGATCTATCTGTTGACTCTCTCAATACATATTAAAATGTATCATATTAGGGAAGAATAGGTATTATTATGAGTAACAACTGGTGATAATAAACCTACAATATCAATGGGAACAGTTTAAAACAGCTAGATGGTAGTACAAAAAGGGTAATTGTTAATTTTGTATAGAAATTGATCTTACTCTTTTGGGAACAAATGTACTCATTAGTTCAGTTGCAAATGATTTTATTCATGCCTGACCAAAAGTATCAAGAATTGATAATTTTCAATGTATCTTTACAGTCTGAATGTTATATATTTTGGAGAGTTTAAAAAATAGCTTTGTCTGTCATTTGTACTATAAATGGTCTTTGGAAAGGTGTTGAAATGTCAGGTAACATTGGCTAATCATTCAGTATACAAAGTGCGATGGATAAATTGTCGTCTAAATTATGCAAAAATGAAAATAGCATTGACATCTCATTTTAACAGATATATTTGCCAAAATATCTTGAAATACTAAAGAATAAATTTGTTCAATAAAATCATCATTGGCTTCACCTATGACTTCAGAATCTGCTGCATCTCTTCCAGATGGTATCCTTTTTAAAATTGGTAAATCCTGCCATAATTTTTGCCTTCAGTTCCCCTTTGGTGTTACAAGTGTGTTTTGTTGGTCTATTGCTCAATGGCACCCCAGACATGGGGAGTTAAGTGGCTAGGGGTGATGTGTTTGCAGAAATTGTCTGACAGACATGACTAAGTTCTCTTGAGTAGCACTACCTCTTCAAAGCACTTGATGTTGGCCTTCATGTTGAGTTTGAGGTTATGTGGAAAGATGAATCAAGGCATGGCATAGCCATCACTAGTGATCATTTTGAACACCTTCATAATCCCCATTAAACTCATCCAACTCTTTCTAAATTGTCTGCAATGTCCTCAGATTGATACTCAAACACTCTGAAATGTTTGAATTGGAGCTTCCAGTGCAAATGGCAAGCAGTACAGCATGACATTTCCCAATTTATGGCAGAGTGAATTGCATTATGGTGCACTTTTTATCACAGAGACTTGCTATACAGTGCAGTCAACAAAATCAAAAACAATATGTATGTGAAAAATTAAAAATATAAAATAACAATTTACCCATTGCACCTGTATGTTTTCAATCAGTTTAAATGTTTGTATTTCAGTATTATTCAGTATTAGGTTAACAGTTACTGCATAGGCTCACCTTGAATAAGCAATTGGTGACAGTGTTGTCTCTACATGAATGTAGAGAATATCAACAATATATTCAGATATTAAATTCAAGTGTATTTTCTGTTTTTCAGAATTTATATAGAATTGTCTTAAAAACCAACACTTAGTGGTTTATGGCTCATAGATAAGGTAGCAGTTTTTTCTTAAATTTGAAGTAATACAGTTATATATTCTCTTTTGTGAGTTTCTTTGAAAAGGAACCAACAGAAACTGGTTCATTATTAACAATCTAGTATAGTGATGCTCTAATGACATTACTGGAACTATATTTTCCTGTATAATAATTAGTAGTATTTGAATCAAAATGAAGAAATTCTGTTAATTTAGTCAGTCAGTTAAGGGCCAAATGTGATACATGCTTAGGTGATAATTTCTTGAAAGAAACATGACTGACTAGGCAGAAGATTTTCCTGTAGTCGGTTGCCATTACTTTCTGTTGTAGACTAGCTGCCAACCAAGTCTATAGAAACCAATCAGTCCTGCTATTTAAACCATAGCTGGAAAGAGAAGAGATGGATTAATACCTTTCCCAAGGGTATTTGCACATAAATAAATGAAATGAATTCAACTGAAATTTGAACTTGGCTCTCCGATTTCTCATTCTGAGCTGATATCCACTGCACTACAATGCACAATTTAGTAATTTTACAAAAGCATTCCTTGATTGTAAGATTCTTTTAAATAATTACTGTAGGTGGTACTACATCTACATTACAAGGAACAAACTTTCTGTAGATATTCACCATTCTTAAAAGATTACAAAGAGACTTTTGTGAAATTTATTTCTTGAGTATTTTTTTATGGATGAAGTTAAGCAGTTTGGGCTAATATTACAAGCTTAGAAAATTAATGGCTTCAATAATGAATTTGAAATTATTGATTGAAGTTATAAAAATCATTTTCTAAAAGAATTCTAAGTAGTTGCATGAGATCTTTGCTGTTCTGATACCTTATTCACATATGAAAACACAGTCAACTTGGATAAAAATGTTGTTCATGAATCTAAACAAAAGCATTGGAAATCTTTTCTTGTCTTTTACCAATGATGTGCATTGTAGTGCAGTAGATATCGACTCAGAACAACAAAGTGAGGAGCTGAGTTCAAATTCCAGTTGAATTCCTTAGATTCACTTATGCACAAATACCCTTGGGAAAGGTATTAATCTGTCTCTACCCTCCAGTTATGGAGTAAATAATAGGACAGATTGGGTTCTATAGCCTTAGCTGGCAACCAGTCTATTGCAGAAAGCAATGGTAACCTACTGTAGGATAATCTTCTGCCCAGTCAGTCATGTTTCTTTTGAGACATGATCGCCCAAAGTGTGTATCATGTATGGCACTTAACTGATTGATTCAATGATAGATTTGTAGAAAACCTATTTTAGAGAAAACTTTTTCTTTAGTAATTGGGAAGAGATACTATAAATATTGGGTGTTGTATATTTGTCAGTTTTAGTAATGTCATTTAAGTTTCTATTGTTATCAAAGCTGTGTCCATTTTGCTGCTGTAGCCAATTAGGTAGCACTTATTTTGATTAACCACATTACTTAAAATAATTACTTTGCTACATATGTAAATGTAAAAACAGTCTTAGATGAAAATGATAAAAGTGAAAGATGGCTATAAAAAGACACTGTCGATTATTTAAAGGTGATTTGTTTAAATAATAGACTGTTTTCATGGCAATGGCTCTGACAAGCTTTTTTCCTGGTTCGCTGACCAAATGTCTGCATGCATGTTTGCACTAGATTGGCATCTCACCCTTTTACTATTGGAATAGTTAAATGTAACTGCCTCTTCTACTCTAACAGTTTTTTTCTTGCACTTCATGTTTGTGAAACTCCCTTCCATTTGGTTACTTCCCTGATAGCTACTATCTTCAAAAGTTTAAATGCAATGTCAATTACCATCCATCTCCTTGATTCCCATCCATCACTTATCCTTTCTTCAACATCCCTTGTATCTTGTTTTTTCTCTCACTGTAATCCCCTGTGAACCAGTTACAATCCTGCTTTGCTTGGGGTGGAATGATTCTGAAAAAAAAACAAAAAAAAAACACCATTGTTTGCATCATATAACAATAATTGTAAGTAAAATAATGCACTGAAATAAGTAACCAAGTAATCATATTTAAGTTCTCTGAACACTGGTTCCTTTTGTTTCTATCTGAAAAAGAGAAAACCAAGATCACTTGTCAAAAAATATCTGACTGAAGAAGTGTTGAAAATTCTTTTGCAGTTTTAAATTTCTCATTAGCCAATTATTGGATTTAAGCAAAAATTTGAAGACTGTCTCCTTTATCAATAGAATGCATTATGTTTAGTTGAAAAGAGATGGTGCTATCTAGAGGTGAAATATGATGGGCATTCTTCAGAAAGAGGTTTTATATCTTCAGGTAATGCATTACGGTTATTTATGAAAATTTGCTGAAAAGGTCCTTCAGTATGTTTACCTTGTAGGTTGTGTTTCATAGTTTGATCAATAAGCCTGTCATTCTTACAATCTATAATGACATAGGAGATCAGCACCTAAAAGTAGGTTAACAGTGACAGCAATAACAATCTGTCTGTATGAACTGTGTATTTCAGGAAGATCAATGTTGACTGAAACTTTCATAGTACTGCTTATCCTACCCAAAGGTTGAAGGTTATTGGACAAATGTAGGTCCCAGGTAAAGGCATGTTGAAAATTTATGTAGCTGAATTTTTATGGAGGCATCTGTATCAACTACCAAAAGCAAATTAACAGGTTAAAACTCAATGAGAGGTTTCAGTGGCATTCCTTACTTTGCTTAAGTATCAGTCTTTAGAGACTATAGAGTTTTTACCTTGGATAATGTTTTCAGTTCATAAGGTCTGGTTAGGTAGATATAGAGAATAGACTGTTATCCATGCAGCACCCCCACACTTTTCACTGTTGTTAAAATAATTCAAAAAAAATTTTTGCTGATACAAATGGTTTTAGCATTATTGCAGTAGTTGTTAGTGTTGCTGAATACAATCACAAACTGTCTTAAGGATTCTTAACTGATTTCAAATTCAGTTGTCCTTCTCCTAGACTGGTTTCTAACCAAAGCTAGGGAGCCCAATCAATTCTCTTATTTAATCTATAGCTGGGAGATGAATTCATAACTCCCTAAAAGATATTTTTGTAATGACCCCTGCTAGAATTTAAGTACTGCTTGCTAATTCCACTTTCTGCATGGATAACTTCAAGATATGCATCTATAGAAGTAACCTAAGCTTGTAGTTTTCTGAAGTAGAGCCTTTTAGTTACTGGATGGCAAGGGTGATCTTGATTTTATCAAAATGAATTCATGATTTCCCTTAAGAAACTATCAGAAAGTAAATAGAAAAGAATGGGATTTGAGCTCATCTTGAAGATTATACTTTTTATAAAATAACTCTTATGTTACCCAAACATCCATCTAACACATCACTCAATAAATTTCAGGCCTAATTAATAAAACTACAACTTTTAGGCAAAATTCGATTTTATTCATCAACATAGTCTCTTTCTAGGGTGATACACTGATTTTAAGGTTTCGCTAACAATTTAATGCCTTTTTTGTAGAACAATTTGTCTTTGGCCTCAAAATATGTCTCAGTTTCTGATATCAATTCTTCATTAGAGCCAAATCTCTTTCCTTGGAGCATTCTTTTGAGGTCTGCAATTATCTAGAAGTTGCTAGGGGCCCAGATTTGGAGAATAGGCTGGATGTGGAAGCAATTCAAAGTGCTATTCATGTAGTTTTGCCATCGTTATGATCAACTTGTGACACAATGTGTTGTCTTGGTGAAAGATCACTTTTCCTTCTTCATTTGTGGTCATTTTTTGGTAATTTCTTCCTTCAAATGCACCAACAATTCTATATAATGTTTGCTATTGGTGGTTTTTCCTTTCTCAAGGTAATTGATGAACAAAATACCTTGCCCATCCCAAAATATGGAGGCCAAAACCTTGCCTGCTGATGTTTGCGTCTTTGGTTGCTTTGGATGGCTTTTACCTGCTGACTGTCAATTTGACTCCAAAGTGAAGTGGTGGATCCATTGTAACATTTATGCAAAACCTTCTTCTTGTTGCATTGAAACAGTTGCAAACAACACTCTAATCTTTGATGCATCGTTGTTTTTGATCGACTGTGAGCACACATGTCACCCACTTTGAATGTAGGTTTCTCTTTACAAATGTTCATGCAAAGTGGTGAATACACTGCCTACTGGTATGTTAAACTCCCCTACTATCTCATGCAACTTCAATTTGTGATTGGCCAAAATGAGTTTATGGATGTTTTTGGTATTTTCTGGGACAACTGCCAATTGTGGACAACCTGAACATCATTTGTGTCTGTACAACAGTGTTTGAAATTAGCATACTACCTCTTAACCATTGATTCCTGATGCATCAGAGTCCAAATAACACTTATCAAACCATTTCTTTTGTTTTGCTTGAACTAGTTTTTCCTATTAGAAAGCAATACTTTATTAACACAGGAAATTCAGATTTTTCTATTGTTTTGAAAATTTGCAACAGTAGCTTAATTTAAATAACTGTAATTTGTAAACTAATAATCCTATTGGGCCCCAAATTTGTCATGTGCCATTTGAAGGTAAGTACTTCATAAAAACCATGTATTTTTTACTAGTGGCACCATCTATATGTCAGGCCTGGGACTTATTCAGTGATGTGTTATATACAAGGTTGCCCAAAAGTCACAAAGGGATTTCAATATTTAATAGCATGTTCAGAAATTATTTAAATTTTCTTTTATTTCAGGTTTATATAAAAAAAATAATACACTACTGAACAGCAAATGCATATTGTGAAATTTTTATAGAAAATTAATTTCTTGATTTTTAGAGAGAAATTAGCCATTTTGTTCTCCAGATCTAACATTTCAAAATGTTTTTTATGGGGCTATCTTAAAGAAAAGTCTATGTCAAACAAATGTTGGTCATAAAAATAACATTAAAACAGAAATTAGATCACTGGAGCCACAAATGTTAAGGGCTGTTATAAAGAACACTTTAGAAAGAGCATGTTTATGGGAATTGGAAAATAGACTGCCATTGAAAAGATGTCATCTTTCAAACCTAGGGGAGAAAAAAATCTCACATTCTTTTTCTAGAAGTCACTAAAATGTCACAATTTGTACAACAAAAAATAAGCAAGATATTAAATATTGAAAACACTTTGTGACTTTCAGCCTCCTGTATGTATGTATGTGTGTGTGTGTATATATATTGTCATCTGCAGACAGATCTGTTTTGCTGTATCACAGCTCATCAGTACGGTTAGACTCCGATTACTATCTAACCCAGGCTCGAAACCCGACCGAATTGGCATCAGTCTGTGACTCTACCCCTGGGCTATGGGGCGTTCGGTGGAAGAAGGCCGTCTTTTTAGCGCATATCATATTATGCGCCCAATAGCTATATATATATATACATATATATATGGTATATCAAAAAGACATTTACAAACTTTGACAACAGATTTCTCACACCAGAAACAAGGAGAAAAGTCCATATAAACATATCTTTGCAAATCCTTTGTTTTTAAGTTATTATAGTTAAAGGAAGTTTACAGTAGATGGCATTGTGTTGCCATGTAGACTAGGTTACATTTGTCATTCTTGTACATTTGTGGCTAGCCTGTTTTCAATATTTAACATGTGTAGTAGTGAATTAACTGAGAAGTGTTCCATTTACAAATGGCAAGATATTCATGTCGTGAGCAGGCAGATATGATTTTTACATACAGCTGTGCGAATGTAAATGGATATGAAGCTGCATCAAATTGTATTTCCAGACTGAAGGCAGCCGAGTCATCCAACTTTTTCTGCAGTTTATCATTGTTTTGCTGAGATACCCCAATGTTTTTGGACTGTATTGTAGATTGTGCATTTAACAACATCTACCAGAAACTTTAAACTTCATAATACAAAAATGAAGGATTTGTAGACATATCTATATGTTTATATAAACTTTTGTGCGGAACACCCCTCACAACGTTTGTAAAAGTATTTTTGATACACCCTATATATATATATATATATATATATGCCTTCTTCTACCGAGCACCCATAGTTCAGAGGTAGAATCGCTGACTGATGCCAATTTGGTCGGGTTTCATCCTGGGTAAAAAGGCAATCGACTGTCTAACTGTACTGATGAGCTGTGATACAGTGAAACGGATCTGTCTGCGGATGACTATATATATGTATATATATATATATATATATATATATATATATATATTTAACCAACAGTGAACAAGATTTATTATGAGTATTGTAGCAATGTTTTAAAATGCATTTGAGTTGAATGATATTTAATGTATTGCAATTTACCATTTCTGGTTACCCATCTTGCATTGGGAATGCTTGTTTACTAAACATTGTGATCACAATGATTAATTTTAAAATAACTATAACCGAGTGCATTTATAAAAATGCATGTTTAAAAATATCACCATCACCATCACAAGAATTCACTTCTGGGATGATCTTGGAGCAGATAGAAAGTACTCGAGTTGACAAGAACTACAGTGTCTTCCTTGATTAATTTCAACTTAACATCAAGAAGATAATTAGAGAACTAGAAAGAATCATTGTAAAAATAAACATAATATGTCTATAATATGTCTATAATATGTCTATAATATGTCTATAATATTTAATGAAATATGCTTGAATAAAGATGTGCTGCCTAAATATACAGGGTATGATGAATTGTCATCAAAATTACACAAAAATGGAAATAACACAGTCATCTCATTTTTTTTTTTAATCATTTCCCCCCAAGCAAGGCATTCCACTGCCACTATTGTGCAGGGGGTTACATAGGGGAAGGTGAAGAGAAAGAGTGGTTACATATATAGGAAATGTCAGAAGGAGGGTTATTGATGGGTAAGGATACCGAGGCTAGGGGTTGGGCAGATGGGAAGAGTGTTTGAGAGAATGGATGTGAGTTAGTGTGTTAGATGTCTGTTGACCTTACATTTAAACTCCTGGAGATTGTAGCTGTTGGGGTAGCAATCATGTGGAAGGGAATTCCACAGGCGGGAAGTGCCTGTGGAATTTCAATAGATATATTTACCAAATCTATTTCAACAGATATATTTACCAAAATTACACAAAAATGAAAATAACACTGTCATCTCATTTCAATAGATATATTTACCAAAGTTACACAAAAATATCTTGAAATACTAAAGAGTAAATTTATTAAAAAAAAAATCACCATTGGCTTCAACCACAGCCTCTAAATAACTTTGGAATCTCCTGCATCTTTTCTAGATGGTCTCCTGGTGAATACTGCCATAATCTTTGTGTTCAGTTCGTCTTTGGTGTTACAAGAAATTTTGTTAGTCTGTCAATCAATTGTGCCCCACACATAATAATCAAGGAAGTTGCAGTCTGGTGAGTTAGGTGGCTAGATATAAGAGCTAATACAGTTGTAGAAATTTCTTGACAGCCATGACTGAGTTCTCTTGCTTGTGTGGCATAGTGGTGCAAAGTCCTTTTGTCAGACACATAGGGTTTTCCAGCAGGCACTCTCTTGATCCAAAACAGCACTACCTCTTCAAGGCACGATGTAAGCCTCTATGTTGAATCTTAGGCCCTGTTGGAAGATGAATGGAGGTATAATGTACCCATCATTAGTAATCACTCCAAACACCATAGTGTTGACTGGATATATCATTCAACTCTTTCTGACTCCTCTAAACTCTTATCAGATTGACATTCAAATACTCTGAAATGTTTGTGCAATAGCTTCCAGTGTAAATGCTAATAAGTACAGCATGTTGTTTCCAAATTCCTTGATTGAATTGTGTTATGGTGTACTTTTTCTCACAGAGCATGCCCAATTTACCTTACTATACTGTGCAGTTGACAAAATTAAAAACAAACACACATGCACAAAATTAAAAACAAACACACATGCACAAAATTAAAAACAAACACACATGCACAAAATTAAAAACAAACACACATGCACAAAATTAAAAATATAAAATAGTGATAATTTACCCATCGCCCCTATATATATAGTCATTTGTAGACAATCCTGTTTCACTGTATCAGACATCTGATTGCTTCTAGCCAGGATTGAAACCTGACTGAATTGACATCAGTTGGTGATTCTACCTCTAAGCAATAGGCGCTCAATGGAGTGAGGCAGATTTTAGCATGTTATATACACAATGTTAACACACACCAGTAGCCAAGAGTATAAAATGTATATGTGAGAATGTTATTTTATTCAGTTGATATTTATATACATGCTTAATTTCTTTGATTGGTGGCTGCCATGGGACACTCCTCTTGTGAGGAGTTGTAATTGCTACCCACATGTATAAAAACAGGGTCAAACAATGGAATTAACTGATTTTAAGTAGCTGGTGATTGGTTTGATCACCATGAAACTTTTAGCTACATATATACTTGGTACATTTTTAATAAGAATAAAAGAAATGTAACATTCACAATGTATTTATACTCTCTCTCATATAAGATATCATATTATGTGCTGGTCTTAATAAAACAGTACTTGATGCAATATAATAGAACTATTAAGTAGATATTAATAAATATACATATTATCCCCCACCGGTAACACAACTTGAAGTTTCATGCACAATGCAATTCTCATAATTTAAATTTGAATAATTTACCATCCAGCATACACATAACTGTTTGTACATAAACATAAACATGCACCATCACACACTTTATCATTCAAAATATTACTCACATATATATAAAAATTGTCCATTGTTTTAATGCACATGATACATATTAATATACACACATATATGCATATATTAACAAATGTTACTGTCCGACATACACCAAAAACAAACAAGCATTTCTAGACATACATACATATACATACACTATTATAAAGAAAATATTCCATGCATATATATTAAAAAAAAATTATTTATTGCTTTAATACATGGAATACATATCTGACCAATAAAAATGAATCCCAAATCACAGTATACTAGAAAACTGTATCTGTTATTTTTCATTTTTCTCTTGGTCTCTTAATAAAAGTGGATATATTTAATAAAAGTGGATATATTTATATACATGCTTATACAAGCAATTTTTAAAGAATTAATGGATTTATTTTTAAAATGACATTTTTACTACTTCAAACATTATTATGGTTATTATATTATAATTATTTTTTATTATAGTGAACACTATGTATGTAAAATAAAAAAATTTGATTAGAAATAAATCTATTAATTTTTTAGAGCAGATATGAGCATTTGAGAAAAATAATCTGGGTGGAGATTATGTCCTTTCCTTAAAAATGAAAAATTGAGCTTTGCTTGCTGTGATGTTCTTCATGATAGAGTAGTAAAGCATGCCAGGTTAAAGGGTGGTTTCCCTTATAGAGGGAGACAAAGATTTGATCCTTGTTGGATGACACTAAGATTTCTCAATGCCCAAGCCCTTGAATACATGTCATACACACTGTTTAATAAATAAAAATGGAGAATATTTGAAATACAAAGTGTCCATCCTCTAAACATTTGAAGTTTTTATATATATATATATATATATTGTGTATTTAGGTGCAGAAATCTCTTTTAAGCAGGTTTCATTGAAAATGACAAAAAAGAAGGTTTTATCATTTAGTTTTTTATGTAATTTATCATGTGTACTTCTGATTTTTTTCTTTTCAGAACTTAAATCAAATAAGAATTGTCCAAATGTTTTGTTTTTCTAAGTGCTTTCAATCATACTTTTATTAAGGGTGAATTTTATTTTATGTGCAATTGAATATGTTTAGAGTCTATGTATATAGAGTCATGTGTGTTATATTTCAAACATGGTAAGCACATTCTTGCTGTGTTCATAATTTATATTATTAAGTGTAGGATTTCTTTTTTTCATTAATAATGCTTTCATTATTTTTAATCTTTTCTTGCATGTGGTTGATGCTATTATGTGTATTGTCAACAAGTATTGATGCTATTATGTGTGTATTGTCAGTAAGTATGTCACAGATAGGGCCTGGTAGAACTCTGTGTGTGTTCAAATGTTACATACACACACTGTGGACATAAAAATGAACATTGCATGTAAATATCAGTTTTTCTCCTCAAGTGATCTTCAGACTATGTGTCCCTCCTCTTTTATTGGACTTTCTATATAGGCCACTGGAAGATTAAGAGAAGTAGAAGAAGGTGGAAATTAGCCCTCCCCAATTATTTCTTTTAGGGTTAATGTTTTTGATTTTTATTAGTTATGACATGTCAGATTGCTTATTTTATTTATGTGTGGATTTGCTATATATATTTTTCTTTTATATATTTTTGTTTGGTTCTAAGTTTTCATATTTGAAAGTTTATTAGATTTGAGTGATGGGAATTTTTTTTCCTTCTATTTGTGATGTGGTTGAAAGTAGTGTAGTAGGAATTTGTTTTCATATCTGCATTTGGAAACAGGCTCCATTTGGCATTTATTTTGTTCTGGAAAAGTGATTATGGCAATTTTATTCTTTAGGTAAAGGTTACATTGTTCTGTATTATTGTAAGCTGTCTTATGTTCTATGTTATTTTTGGTGTTTTGGTTTGTGTTTTGAGTTTCTTTGAGAAGACTTGTTTGCATATTTTCTGTTGTTAAATGATTTTTTGCATGAATAGCTTCACTGTCTAGGGACCTTCAGTTATTCCTATATATATTTTCTGGGTTTTCTTTATAAGTTTCTATATTATATTACTTTATAGACAATTACCATTTAAAACATGAATGCCAATTCATATTTTGTTCTTTAGTTAGAGGTGGAGATTGTGAATGTTTATAATGTACTGCTAATTTTTTAAACTTATTTTTTATTTTTCTGTTATTTTTAGTGATGTTTTAGAGCAATTTAAAAAAAATTTTGTTGAATATTTTGTGCAGTTGGCATCATTTTGAAAAGTACCTTGTTGATATGCCTGATGAATATTTTAACTATATTTGTTTTTACAATTTTATCAAATGGGGGAGTGAATATGTTGCAACTATTTCTATTGAATATTTTTGTTCTGTTAGGTGAAAGTTTAGTCACTTTGGAACAATCGCATTTCATTGTTGAAATTTTTTATTTGACAAGTTGTCAGATTTTGAGAAGTGGATTGAGCCAAGATGTTTTTAGTAGCCATTGTGATTGTGATGTGGGCTAAGTAGCCAATCATTATTTATATATGTTATATATTTGTATGCAGGTTTGAATCCTACGGGAAGATATATATTTTCCAAGCAAGATTTTTCAAACTTCTAGGCTGGTGGATAATTAAAATGTACTGTTTAATTATAGAAAAAACAGACTATCCACTGAAATATGAGCATCCATTAAAGATAATGTTGAAACAAATAAATTTAAATTAATATGTTGGTTAATACCAATTTTGTAAATTTCTGTACATTTTTGTAGTAAATAAATAAATATATATAGCTCTCTCTCTCTCTCCATCTACACACACACACACACACACACATGTATAATGAAAATCATTATAATATATAAGAAAGGTAATGTTAATATCTATATAGATGGACACTGATCATTTAATCATTCTATACCACATCCCAAATGAATCTAGCAATAGAAGACAACAATCCTGCTTTTTAAGGCCTATATATATATATATATATATATATATATATATATATATATATATATATATATAAGCTTTTATAAATGAAAAACAAGAAAATAAACAGTCAATTGCTGATATCCCCTGATTAATGGAGCATTTACTAGAGACCTCACTCTATAAAACTAGAATGGGGATGCTGAAGCTAACATCAATCAGTTGTCATAAATCTTATTTTTTATTTATTTATTTATTTTTTAATCATCTCACCCCAAGCAAGGCATTCTACTGCCACTGTTGTGCAGGGGGTTCCATAGGGGAAAGTGATAAGAAAGAGAGGTTAGTTATAGGAAATGTCAGGAGGAGGGTAATAGATGGATGAGGATACCGAGGATGTGGGGGGAGTAGATGGAAAAAGAGCTTATGAGAATGGATGAGAGTTAGTGTGATAGATGTCTATTGACCTTACATTTAAATTCCTGATTATTGTAGTTGTCGGGGAAGCAAGTATATGGAAGGGAATTCCACAGATGGGAAGCGCGTGAAAAGAAGCTGTTAGAGTAGAAATTGCAGTTACACTTTATCGGTTTCACTGTAAAAGGGTGGGACCTAGTTGCTAATCTAGTAGCTCGTGTAAATTCATACCTAGGGGGCACCAGTGATCTATGTTTATTGGAGCAAAAGCCATGAAAGTATTTATAGAAGAGGCACAGGGAAGCCATGTCCCACCGGTGAGAGAGAGACTGCAGCTGAGCTGCTAAGTTGGTATTGATCACATTGCAGATTCTCCACTGGATTTTGTCAAGAACCCCAAGGTGAATAGCAGGGGCACCCGACCAGATGTGGCAGAAGTATTCAATACACGGGTGGATGGTAGATTTATATATATGCAGGATGGACTCAGACGGGAAAAACTTCCTGGCCCTGCACAGTGAACTAACCTTCTTGGCAGCAAATTTAGCAATGGATTTGATCTGGTCATTCCACTTGAGGTCCGCTGAGAGTGTGAGGCCAAGGAGACGTAGTGTTTTACTTTCAGAGAGGCTATCCTGTTCCATGCTAATGGGGGATGGAGGAGTGATTGTCTATGATGGTTAATAGATAGCAGCTTCATTTTGGAAGCATTAAAATTTATGAGCCATTTCTTTCCCCAGTCCATCACGGATTGGAAGTCCTTCTCAAGTTCTGCAGCGAGGTTCGCTTTGTCAACCTCAGCAGATTTTTGATCGAAGCGAGAATAAACGATGGTGTCGTCAGTGTACATGCCTACTTGGGATCTTACAACATCGGGAAGATTGTTAATGTAGATCAGAAAAAGCGTAGGACTTCGAATAGATCCTTGAGGGACACCTGCGTTCGTATGGTAGATTTGTGAGGCATGTCCATTTAATACTACCTTCATTGTGCAATTTCAGAGGAATGACTGGATTAGGTCAAACAATGGTCCAGTTATACCATAGCTCCGCAGCTTGTGTAGAAGGCCAGCATGCCAGACACTGTCAAACACTTTGGAAATATCCAAGGCAACAGTTCGAGCTTTGCCATTCTTGTCGAGAGCCTGGTATATGTACTCTGTGATGGTCGTTAGCATATCTGCAGTATCCCTGGTGAAGCGGAAACCATACTGTTTGTCCAAGAGTAGTCTGTGGGCTGTGAGATGCTGAACCATCTTGGCATTGATAATGGCTTTAAACACTTTGCCAAAGATCAGTTGGAGGCTGATAGGATGGTAATTAGTGGGGTTCGAAGGTTTTCCAATATTCTTAAATATAAGAACTATAGAGGAAGACTTCCAATAGGCAAGAAAGCAGGAAGCAGATAGGCAGTAGTTGTAGAGCTTAGAGAGGAGAGTTCAGGGGCACATTTCTTCAAGACTATGATTGGGATACCATCCCCTCCGCTCGCTTTATGTGGGTCAAGCTTAGAGATTATGCTAGAGACCAGAGAGTGGGTAATGTGAATGTCATTCAGTTGGGTCTCAGTTCTAGGTGGGAAGTCGGGTATAGATACTCCAGACGAATCCAGTCTCAAATTGGTGAAGAACCTGTGAACAAAGCATTCAGCCTTGTCTGCTGAAGAGGTGAGGACCTCAAATACATTGATGAGAGGGGGTATTGAGGTTTTACTATTGTTAAGCACACTTTTACAGAGTCTCCAGTAGTCTTTGGTGCCAAACTTATGGGATGCTATGTGCTGCTTCATTCTGGCAGCAAACAACATCTTAGTTTTATTGAGTATTTTTTTGCACTTATGTGCTGAGGCAAAAAGGTGCCTGTTATGGTCCAACACGTGGCTTCTGTAAAGCCAGAAGAAGTGATTCCAGTGGGCAATGATGGCCGAGCAAGCAGGCAAGAGGGACGAATGTGATTTAAGCTGAAACTTCCTGACTGGGATGAATGCATCGATGACAGCCTTAGCCCAAGAGGAGATTTAAGATGCACATTCTTCAATGGGAAGATTAAAAGCTTTGTTCCACAGGACGTCACGCAGGAAGTTGTAGAACAAGTCCCAGTCTGCTCTTTGGTAGCAGTAGGATATTTTGTTGGTCTGAGTTTCTTGGGTGGCATGGGAGTGGAAAGAGATGCTAACGGAAACTACCACATGGTCAGAGTTTCCGAGAGAGCAGAGCTGCTTGACATTGCAAGAGTCTGGGACGGAGGTGAAGCAGAGGTCTAGTAGTGAGTTCCTTCCATTACGGTTATTAGAGAAATGCATGGGGAAATCTACCACTTGCGGAAGAGACTGGGTGATTGAAAAATTCATGGTGTGGACACCAGCAAGATTGGTGACAGAGTTTTCCAGCCACTTGGCATGGTGGGCGTTAAAGTCACCAAACACAAATATATGGGCAGATGGATGAGAAGAAATGGCCTTATTGATATTAGTAGAGAGGTTATCAAGTACTAAACAGTCAGAAGATGAGGGGGAGTGGTAGAGAAAGAAAAGATAGCTAACTGAGCTTAGAAGTGAGAAACGGAAGCACATGAAAGAATGGTCTAGGGATTCAAGATCACCCTATCTAGAGGGAGGTGTTCACTGACATAAACATCAAGCCCATGCATATGGACATTGGAGTCCTTCCTGAAGAGGGGAAGGTAAACAGGAATGTAAAACTCAGAAGAAGGGATAGAAGGGTTGAGGTTAGTTTCCCAGAGAGCTAAGATGTCAGGTGAGTTTGTTAGAAGAAATGATTCTACACTGTAAAAGTTAGTGCAAATACCTTGTATGTTTGCGAAGGAGGGGCAGACAGGTTTGGGCGTTTTCTGATTAGCTGGTTTAGTTTTGCAATTTTGTTTGCGTGTATTCATAGTGATTTATTAAGAGAGAAAGGTCTAAAGTAGATTCAGCCGATCATTGTATGCAGCATGTGTAGGATGGAGACTGGTGCAGCCTGCAGCATAATGTGGCCTAGGAGTTGCCCACTGGAGGTTCATGCAGAGACACCCATCCATGCACGACATAGCACTACAAGAAACCTCGATATTATTCAATTGTTGATCAGAGCAGCCTCTCTAGATGCTACACAAGAGTTTGGGCTCCTAACTACCAGTTGGAAGCAGCAACCAGTAACCTCAGAATGAAGAGACGTTGCCACAATCCTCAAATGCTGCAAAAAGCTTGTGGCTGAACTAACACTAAGACTGAAGGGGAGAGAAAAAAGAACCGGAAACCCCTTTCTAAACAAGAAACAAGGTGAACACCTCTACTCCTGTCCAAAAGAAGAGGGTGGAGTATGAAACTGGGCGATAGTAGGAACTATCTACTCCAATTAAATAAAAAAGAAAAAAGATTTACTAAGTTTTAACTTAGTATAAGTTGAGATAAGCCTTCAAAGCCAAAATAACTTTTTACAGAACCTTCTCTAGCAAGTTTAAAGAAAAGACCATGCAAAAGACAAAATAAACAAGCCCCCAAAAAAATGCTCACTCATTTTTTAACTGGAGGAAAAAATACTTTTTTTTCCCCTTAAATTTAACCGCTGATATATGCAAAGAGACAAATGTACAGTAAAAGTAAGTAGGAAAATACATTTCCTTACTGAAATTAGTGGCAATAAGAAGGAATATAGCACACTTACCTATCAAGACCAAAACCCAGTGAAAATCAGAAAGACAATAATGCCAAATACATTTCAACTCATTTTTTATAATATCTTAGGTGGGTCAGATGCTCAGTAGCCAGAACACAGGAGAGAAAGAAAGAGACTACAGAGCATATGTCCAGTGGCCAGGGT